>CABEGB010000587.1:417960-454906 GCA_901521435.1 Crematogaster levior | reverse complement strand
GATGCAAATATGTGAAGAGGATAGGGAGGACGCCGCTCACATTCTGGGCCGCTGTTTCGCCTTATGCCTTAAAAGATACAGACACCTAGGGTCTATGTTTCTGGACCCAGGTGATCTGAAGAACAAAAGGATAAACAACCTGTGCAATCTGGCGATAAACGCTGGTTTGGGTCTGTAGGGCTAATCCTCAATCACTAGCGGGAAGTCACAATGGAACTTTTAGATCTAGGTGACCTTAGGGACTCTTTGTTAATACCACCCGCTCTACCCATTTACTACTACTACTACTAAGTTGCAAGTGCAATTTTATAATACGTCCAACATTCTCAACGATAAGGATCAATGTCTCAACTAAATGAGAAATAAAATTATTCTGTCTCCCACAAATTCATTCGTTTTATCTTAAGAATTAACTGATTGAATTAATTAGTCCCGATGGTAAACAAATCGTAAGTACGTAAAACGTCAGAATACTTATTTATACATATGAGACGTTGCAATGTTATTTAGACACTCTGAAAGTACTTCGACAATTGTATTTTTGATATATTTCAGGGCTTATACATGAGATAAGGAGAATAAAAAGATCCCGAAATAAAATGACGTTCCTCGATATTTATTTCTTATGTAGTAGACTCGTAGAGTACATGTTAAATTATATGGATAGAAATCATGGAGACAACCACACGTTGCACTGAGTCCTCATATATATATATATATATATATATATATATATATATATATATACAGGGTGTCCCAGAATCACAGGCCAATACTGATAGGGTAGGTAGGGAATGGGGTACAGATGGGAATGAAATAGGACACCTCTGTCTGATCATGCACCCCCCGCGGAGATACAGATGGTGGAAGTTGTACGAATCCGCGGCGCGCTATGACAAGCCGCTTGTCGGTGAAGCGAGCGTGCGAGTAGTGGTGTTGTTTCCACTAGCCTCACCGACAAGCGGCTTGTCATAGCGCGCCGCGGATTCATACAACTTTCACCTTCTGTATCTCCGCAGGGGTGCATGATCGAACAGAGGTGTCCTATTTCATTCCCATCTGTACCCCATTCCCTACCTACCCTATCAGTATTGGCCTGTGATTCTGGGACACCCTGTATATGTATATATATATATATATAGCATATATATATATATATATATATATATATATATATATAAGGATAAATAATTAGGCAGAAGAGAAAGAAAACGTAACTATACTTTTAGTTTTACTTCAAGGCACATATCCACTCTACTCAATTAATTGCGATCGATACATTTATATATACGCGATCGCGTTGGTTCTGTTGTCTGTCGTCTCTCGTACAATATTTCGATTATCAACTTTTAATTCATATTTCTTGTTACTAACGCATTATAAACGCATTGAAATTTCTATTTTCCCGTTGCAGCCGTGTCGAGTTACGACGTGAGAAGCGAGAAATTGCGAAATCTCTTTCTCTTGCACCATACGTCAACGTAAATTAATTTCTCCTCACCACTCCAGCAAACTGATGTTATTTATCGTCATTTCTAAATTGACGACATTTCAATGATAATGAATAATGTCAACGTACCACCTAAGACACGTCCGAAATATAAACTAAAGAAATATATTAACCTGCCGATATCTCATCTGCATGTAAATATCGACTTGCCCTCAATATTTCTTCTGGTTTTATATTATAATTAATATTATTGACTACCTTTACATCATCAATTAACAATGAAAAATATAATCGTGGTTAATTCATTAATTCATTAAAATTCTCTTTTCAACTTGTAGACTAATAAACGGCTGTAAATCTCGACAAACTATCATATCATTTTTATCGGAAATATAAGATTTATATAATTATAAATCTTATATCAGTATAATATAATTTATTTAAATTTATTATATTGATTAAATTGATGAAATAACGTATAAGAGAACGTTTTGATCTTGTTGATTTGTTGACTCGAAATACAGTTGGTGAAAAAAACTGTCTGTCTCTTAATGTGTAAGAGAGAAATTCCTTCGGAAAGATCGATTTCTCGCTTCCGTCGTTATTCCGTTATAATTCAATACGACTGCAATAGAGAAGCGGAGGAGCTTTAAACTTCCCTCCGGACGGACAAACTTGGACGGACTCTGAAAAGGCGTGAATTAGAGCGCAGAAATTGACACACCAATTCAAATAAGTTAGTTATTATATCACACACCAGCGTAATTAGTATCGTCTCCGACAATTGTACTCTAACATTATCGTGTAATCGTACACGTGATAATAAAACGCGAGACGTATGTGCGGGGTGTCGCTTAAAATACCGCGGTGTGCCAAGAAAACTTATTTTTTTTTATTATCAGTTACTCTAGTTTTTTCCACTCAATCTTTTCAAAATTCGATCGAACACCTTCAAATTCGAGAATCGCGATCGACAATTTATTTCGTAGCTGAGATTTCGTTGCAGCTTTCGTTGCAACCACTTCTTTAGAAACAATTCTTATTTTATTCATAATTAAGTTGTTTATAAAATGTCAAGTGCCAGCACCAAAGGAAGAATGTACAGTTAAATTTTGCATTTGATCGCTGTTGAAAAACAAACAGCTTTAAAGGTTTCGTTATTAAACATGAGCGGCAGATGAGGGAGATCGACGAAGTCAAAGCTCATGGCAATCGATCCGAAAGTTGCAATTAAATCTCCGAATTTATTTCGCTTCGTACATTTTGCACGTAATGTTTTTAAAATCGTCCGTTTTGTCTTATCATATTCTCAACGTGAAATTCGTGAGTAATCTTGCATACGTTGAATCTTTCTTCTTTCGCGAGGCATTTCTCGAGACACCCCACGTACAACAGTGTAGGAATCTAACGCCATACTTCTACGTTTCACCTATACTATGGTTCCATACAACAAAATCGCCGTAATCATGATATTATTAATAATGATAATAATTCCTAATCATCCAGAGAGAAAGAGAGAGAGGGGGGAAGAAGGGGAAAAGAGAGGGAGAGATGACGTAGAGATAATAAAATAGAAATCGCAGTTGCGTTGTGTATCCTGCTCGATATATATACAAAGTTATTAATATCTTAATATATAAATTTATGAATATATCGAAACATGTCACTCATTGTGTACGTCGTGTGCTAAGATTTTACTAATGGTTTATATTGATTCATTAACTTCTAGAAATGCATTTTCGATCCGACACATTATGTTTAACATTCTTAGATTCCGAAGAGACTGTAAGATGTCAACCCTTTTGTAGTACTTGTTGAATCGCAATTAATCGCGATACATCTGAGATAAGAGATATATATACGTTTTTTTCTTCTTTTGAACGGTAAAAATCGAAGCAGGAGATACTGGAAAGTGTCATTTAAACGATAGAAAATATCGTACGCATTATGTTAGTCAATCGATCTAGCATATATACATATATATGTATATGTATATATATGTACATACATATACGCACAGATAGGTCACCTTAATGCATCAATTCAATTATTTTATTTCTTTCTTGTTTTAGAAGAAAAAAATTTCAAACTTAATAATCTTAGACTTTAAAGTCTCATTTCGGAAAGAAAATACAATACGCATGTCACAAATTTTTTTACCATTATCTATCAACGTCGATATTTTTTGAAAATAATTGTGCGATTTTTTACACAAATTTCAATAATTATGTGAAATATATTCTTACAGAGTTTATTATGAGGAACAACGAAAATTATTGATATGATATATTAAAATGTTCCATCTGCGTTGCTTAAGACTACACAAGGGATACTTTCTAATTATTCCAAGGCACGATGCGTGAATTGTTTTGCCGCAAGGAGTACGGTCATTCTCCAGGCAAGGAGGAATATCTGTGCAAAAGAATGAAATTCGAAAAAAGGTCCTTGACGATTAAGAAATTAAGAAAGAAAATCGAACTGGACTGGTCTACGGTGAAGTGCGAGCTGAATATAGATGGAGATACGGAGAGAACAAATATCCAAATAAATGCCAAAGAATCGTTATACGATGCAGAAACTGCATATATTTATAGAAACAACGAATTTCTCTCGTCACATCGGAAAGGATGTCGCTTACGTAAATTCATGAAGTATATCAAAAGATATTGCTCATCGTGTAGCACTGCCGATTATGATAAAAATTTTGCGGCATAATCTAATAACGCTTCTCAGTTGAACTACAAGTAGTAGTACTGTTGAGTAGTAGTTTCGGTATTAATTAATTATCAGTTACATGTTTCATCAGTTAATAAGTTTATGGTTATAAGTAATGGCGATTGTTGACGGCGATAATTCTACTGTTTTCTCTGCAGCCATGTTGTACTACGACATCAGGCACGACGGCTCATGTAAATCTTATTTCCGCACATTTACACGTTGCATTAGTCATATGAACGTACTATGTAAAATTTTGACCGTTTTAAAAATTTATTCTTGTTGGGACATACATGATTAAATTAATCTATCATGTGCTAGGAGCTCTTATGCACTTTTCGTTTCAAATTCTTGTAACTTGAGCCGTAATTAAAACTTATCTTTAGATGATTGGTATTTGAAGATAAAAAAGTTGTTCTTTCCAAAAATCTAGTTAAATGGGATGAAATATTCGCAAAAAGCATCTGAAAGTTGAGGGGTAACAAAAAAATAAGTGGCCTTTGCCTTTTAATAAATTATTTTTCTTATCTTTTCAAATAGAATTTTTGTCATGGATCATTCAAATAATAATTATATCGATTTATTCTACTAAAAAATTTACATTTATAATATATTTTGCTCATTTTTCCTTGCAATAACTCAAAAATTATTATTTTAAAAATTGTTTTTAATTATTTGTAAAAGAACGACGAGAATTTAATACATCGAATGAAGAGCTAATGTTTAGCGACAGACTTTCATTCCTTTACAAGTTATTACAAAATCGCATTGGTGACGTTAACATTTTTAATTATTAAGCATTAGTCAGTAAAAAGGTAGGGAGCACTTACCTTTTTTACTTTTATATCTTTTTTTTTAGACAACCCATCCAAATTGACTAAATTTTCGGAAAGAGCAACTCTTTTTAGTTCTAAATAAAATATTGTGGTCTAAAAATTTTGATTAGAACCCAAGTTACGAAAATAAATAAAACGGAAAAGCATGTAGGGGTTCCTGAGACTTAAAGAAAAAGATTAAATCAATGAGTAGAATAATAAAAGAGTTTTTTTTGGCATATTTTTTTGCTTCAATCTATACCGCACTACGAGAAAGCTAATTTATTGACTGAAATTTATTTCAATGTAAAGCCAAAAGAAAAAAAGAGGGAGAAAGAAAAGTTTACATGCTACGAATTCGCCTCTCGCTTCTTGCGTCACAGTCCAATGCGGTTCCAATGAGGAAACAGGAGCTTTAAGACCATCTGCCTGAGCGCGTTCAAATTGCGACGTTACAATCATTCGTTATATATCGTTTTTGCGCCTGTTAACTCTGTCAAGGAAGAAGAAAGAAGATACACGCTCGCTTTTCTCTCTCTGGCCTTTCTTCCCTAACGGGGACACTTCTGTTCTCACCTCACCTTACCTCGACGTAAACGAATCGCGCGCGAATTAATATCTGTGACATTTTATATAACAAACACACGATCAGATTACATTTTTGCATCTGCTCTTGGACGTGTAAATTATTTACGACATAATTGCCGGTCGCACCGTTTATATCGCAACCACGCGGAATGGAGCGCTCTCGCGAATTTCGATAGAAATCCCAAAAATTGAGTTTGCTGTCGGAGTTTGGAAAATGCCGTTATTCACGCCGTGATCATCGTGTGAACGAAATTGAGGGACGCATGCAGGGGAAATAAGAACGCTTTTGTTTCGTACGAAGAACCGATGATTTCCTGAGAGATGATGTTTGTGAGAGGGAGAAAGAGAGAGAGAGAGAGGGGAGGGGGACAGTTTAGAGGGTGTCCAAGAGATCGAGAAGCTCCAGCTGATTATTTTCATCCCAACCAGCGATCAGCAAGCTCGTGAAGTCGTCCTCGCTCAGGCTCACCTGCGTCGACTCCGGCACCTCCGACAGACTGTCCGGGATGGGGGGTGACACGCTACTAGGCGGAGTCTCGTACAGGGTGTTGGACAGGCAGCTGGTGGGCGGCGAGCAGCTGCTGGCGGTGTGAAGAGCGTTAAGCGTCGTCGTTGCTGTCGCCGCCGTCGTTGTCGTCGTCGTCGTGGTCGGCGTCGTGGAAGGAGATTGCCTCTTGATGCCCCGGGTCCGCTGGGAGAACGCGGAACGGCGCCTGGACCGTTTGCCCTCCTCCATCCTCTCGAGATCCAGCTTCCAGAAGCCACCCTTGCCCGGCTCGTCCTTGGAACGCGGCAGCTTCACGAAGCACTTGTTCAACGAGAGATTGTGCCGGATCGAGTTCTGCCGCAATGAAGGATACGGTTATTGTCAGCGCTTAACGGTGGTATTGAAGAGTCAAGAGTTTCAAAGTTGGGAAACAAATGAAGAGCGAAACTTGTATAAATTAGATGAAGTACATGTTTAATTGTTAATTTAAGGTACGAGATAAGAGAGACGGAAACTACAAGAAGTCCGTTTTACCTGCCAGGCTGGATCGGCGTACTTGTAAAACAGGAAATTCTCTCGGATCCACGCGTAGATGTTCGAAAGGGAGACCTTGTTGTTGTTGGCGCGCATCGCAAGACAAATGATAGTGGCGTAGGAGAACGGCGGCTTCGCATGGGGATCTGTTCGATACTTGTCGGCATTTTCCGCGAGATCTAATAAACAAGAAAGAATCGAAAGAAAATTACCCGTTCAATTATATACGTGTGCAATATTACTAGGGGTATTTTTAGCGATCTTTATAGTCATTCCGCGATTCGAAGATCGATACATTATGTATCTAGTACAATTATCTGTAAAAAATTGACCAAACAATTTAAAAATCTCACCGAAGTTTCTAAATACAGCGAGAGATAGATAAGATAGTACAAAAATAAATTTTTGAAGCTCGTATTAAAACTTGTATTTTTTGGATATATCTCGATAAGCATCATAAATTTCTGAAATAAGCAAAGTTTCTAAACAATTTTTCCGAATTTTTAATATAAATTCATTTTTATATTAATTTAATTTTAATAGCATTTTAGCAAATTAATTTTTAATATAAATTAAAATACAATAAAAATTATATTAAATATATAAAAATTAAAAATTAAATTAAAATTAGATTTTATAAAATCACAGTTAAAATATATTTTTTATTAAGTATAATTTTTCTCAATTTTAAATTTGAGAAAACAATTACATTCAAATTACTTCTCTAAACCTGTTGATTTTTTAGATGATTTCACCGTACAACGATAATAATGAGAGAGAGACAGAGCACGTGTGCGGTTTCGAGTTAAATCCTTGAAACCTGGTTACCTAGTTCGGCCTTGACCAAGGGCGACAGCTTCTTCGGCGGTTGGCGGGCGAGCGGCGGTGGCGATGGCGAGCAGGGTGGCGTCGGCAGGCCGGATGCGCTGGTGATATCCAGCGACTGCAACCAGGAAAGGCTCGTTAATTCTGCCTCGACTCCGTCGCAGTCGTCTGTACTGTCCATGCTGTTGCTGTCCGCTGCGGCGGTGGTGGCAGGCAGGCTATCCTCCATCGATACTTCAACTCTCGCTTCGATCCTCATTCTTGTCGTCTCTCATCACCTGCGACAGCGTGTCAACGCGATGAGCACCTGTGTCAAAATCAACCTGTTCCCACGGTTAATCAATTCTTTTCCGGAAGGTGCGTTTCTTCGCGTTCTCAGATAATCGTCGAGTGCTGACCAGCCTCGGTGAGCTGGTCGAATTATTCCAGTTATTAAACTTGGTAAATAGACGACGAGGGCGCGAATTTTGTTATCAAAAAGCACTTTGCTTTCCACTCGCAAGTTCGCAGGTAGCGTCGCACGATACCAGGGGAGGTTCGATGTGGAATTCCGATTGCACGATTCCCAGAAGAATCCGATTCCAGAATCGCTCACGCGATTCTACCTCTATATGATTCACCAACTCGCAGAAGTGTCTTCTGACGTCACATAAAGTACGATCGTCCGACGACAAAATTTCTCACTTATCCTCTCTGTTTCACCTCACGCGCTGCTATTACACGCGTACAAATAGCGCCCCGCGAGCCGATTTCCACGAAAACCGCGATCAAGAACGCGAGGCGTTCTTTCGGAGGCAAACGGCGTCAGATAATGCGTCACCCGTTGACGCTCGTTCGCGGAAGGGCGCAACATCGATCACAATCCCGCGGGGGTTGAAGAGTTTGGATCGGGAGGAGAAGGAAAAAGAATTACAAAAATCACGGGGTCGCACTCGAAACTGAAATTACTTGGCGCTTTTATTTCCTCCCCCGAATAGCGATCGGGTATGTACGTGTGTTCGAAATGAACGATTAACGACGACTGAGAGAGAGTGGCGTGTATACGGCACGGTCGGGCGAGTTCGACTGGTGGTAGCAAAGGGGTGGAACGCGCTAGCTGGCTGGCTGGTTGCCTGTGTGTCTACCTGCTTACCAGCGATCTGACGGAGGCACCTTAGTGCGCGCGTGTGGTGACAGGTGCTAGGTTCCCTCTCGCACAGGTGGACCATGCACGCGCGTCGTCCAGACCTACCGGCGACCCTCTTCCCTTTTCGTCGACCCTCCCCTAACTGAAAGCAACGGGGGAGCTCACCTTCGTGATGCCGATCATGGCGAGTACGAGTGGTGACGCCGAAATATTTTCAGGTCGCAGGTGACGCATGTCGATAAAACGATTAAATTAATTGAATTATCAGATATGCCGTGTTGTAACACGGAGGCCTTGAGTTTTTTCTGGGTATTTCTGTTATTGTGTACTCTGAATATCAAAGCCGAAAATGCGTGAAGTATTGGAGAATCTTTTAAAAAAATTTTGAACGTTTCGAAATTATTGAAAGTCTAGAAAATTTGTTTATATCTGAAATGTTTCTTGCAAATAGAAACGAATTCTTGCAAATAGAATTGTTATCAAAAAGTAAGGAATAAATTAAGGTAATAATAATAATTTTGTGAGAGAAAAATATATGCTTTTAAAACAAATTCAATTTTGTTTTTAAAATAAGCAAAATTTTGAATGACATTAGAAAAATCTGAAATTCTCATCGTATTTTCCAGGTGATTCAATGAGTCTTGAATCCATCATTAACTCCAAGTTCAATGCAAACTAATCTTTTTATTTAAAAATATATGGGTTTAAATGTATTCCTTTTTTCAAATAAGTCAATTTTTTATATATTTTATATATTTTTTATATATGTGTTATCATATATTTATAGACCATCCGGTCTCCATCTACTCACGCAAATAATTATCTTGAACAATTTTTTATACTAACAGAGAGCAAGTAGCAAGCTGACATTATTCGACGTAAGTCGAAGTCGAAATATCATCATTTTGCATATCGACATAACGTCGATGAACATCCTATTTGGGATCAAGTTTTAGAAAGTAATCGTCGTTATTTATACCCAAACATCCGAAAAAACATTCAAATACGATAAAATTTACATGTTTCCCCTTGCTTTTTGAAGGCTAACAATTATATTCAATTTTCTGAATGTATCACATTTACGAGAACGTTTCTGTCCTCCGAGAACGAACGGGGCGTATTTCGTCCTGTCTGTGGCGTAGGCGGGGGTGGAAACGCAGTTCGCCCACTCGCCTTGGTACAGGCGGCCTCCATTGATCGAATCGGGGGAGGCAGCGACCGCCAGTTAATAAAGCCGGCGCTCGAGAGAGAGGGGTAAGAGCCACGGCCATTCGACCGAGACGAGAGAATGGCGCGCAAGATTCACCCCGGACCTCATCATCATTGGTCGGCGTTCATGCGGGATCGTTAGCAAGAGATTTGTCAGTCCTACTGAATCAACACAGACGCAGGATAGTTGCGTACAATACGTACACGTAGGCGCTTTTGGGCGTTCTACGGAGGACGGACCCTCCTGTCGAGGAAGGGAAGATATCACGGAAAAATATAATACGTCGTTGAATTTGAGAAAGGCGAACGCCTTCGATTTTGAAATGTGCGCGATGAATTTTTCATATTTAGTAAAATAATATTTGATATGTTTACTTATTAAAAAATGAATTATTTCGTCACGTAAAGTTGGTTGCAAACAAGAGAGAACGAGATTTTAGTAATTATAATAATTAATTTTGTTAATTGCACGAGATCCTCTTTCGCCTGTATAATTTGACGATCAAGAGAAAAGTAATATTATCGTTATTGTATTTGGATTTTATGTTTATGACGTAACTCCTTAACATTTTGTGTGACGCATTTTTTCTTATTTAATTCAATCTTCCCGCGAAAATAATTTACTCCTACATTCTACACCGATCTCATCATTCAGACTCGATACACCCTAAAAACATGTACACTTTTTTAGGAATTATTTAACCCTTTGCACTTCGAATTATATTTCAATTTTGTTACCAGCAGTTCCCAACGCTTTTAAGTATTTTATTTGAAATTTACTTCAACTAAAAAATAGGGCAATTTAAATAAATAAAGGAAGAAACAAATTCAATTAAATGTCAGTTTTTTTTTTTTTTTTTTTTTAATGTCGAGTGAGACTCGACAAAGGAGCCCCTGAGATAAAAACTGATGTCGAGTCGCAGGAGTGCAAAGGGTTAAAATTCACTGTCTTTTCGACATGTAACTTCTTTTACATATCGCGCGACATTTGCGCGACAGAATTCTAAATATATCTTCGCAATTTTACGTAAAGATCTTTTCGGTCAAAACGAAAAGAGAGAATCTTCACGCAAGGGCAGGAAGAAAGCAAGGAGAGCCTAAAAAGAACGGACGCCATCGCCGAAAGCCTCCCCCATCATCGGCTACATCGTCGTCAGTGGAAATATCTGCGCGACCGATCAATAATCTCCTGGGAACATCCGCGCGGGGGACGCGAGTCCCCCTGTCTGCCCTGCAGGTTACCCGGCTGACTGGCCACCACGCTGAAGGTGGTGGTAGCCACTGGTAGCGGAGCAGCAGCACCCAGCCAGTATCAGCAACCGGCGGCAGCGAGCACCTGCCGCGTCCTCCCTGCGCGCGCGTCAGGTCGTGAGTCACTACTAGTGATGGGATTGAGTATCTTACAAGTAGGTTCGAATCTCTGGGCTTCGGACTTCCTACAATTATTTCGAAAAATAAAAAAATATATCTCAAGTACCCTGGGAAAAATAATACAGTTCATAATAATCAAATTATTTGGATGATTAACCCTTAAAGGTTAATGGAATTATGCGGAGTGAAATTCTTCACTCCGCATAATTCAAAATCACAGTTAGCTATTTCATTTATTTAAAAGATTTTCAAATTATATATAAGTCGGTTCTCCAATTAGTCCGGTCGATATTCAGTTATGCAAATATTCGCAAAGGGGTTGACAATCCAAATAATTTATTACTAATCGTGGGCCCCAAAGTGGGGTATGAACTGTATTATTTTTCGCAGAGTATACTCGAACCTGAACGACATGGATAAGACTCTCTATTTCGGGTATCTCGAAAGACGAGAGTGCAAGTTACTTTTTTTTGCGAGTAGACTTGAACCTAGATCAAATATGTTCGAATCTTTTATGAATACTTCACTAGAAATTCAATGTATGAAATATAACACACACACACATATCTCTTTATTACAATCTTATATAACTTGTATAGTATAATATATTCGAAAAGTATTAAAAGATTTTTTCGACTTTTACGATAGAAATTTATTTATAAATGCATTTCAAATCTGATTCTAATGCAGATTCTGATTCTAAAATTCGAGTTTCGATTACTTCGCGATTGTCAAATGTCAGAATTATTATTTCTCATGAATATAACTCGAATCCAAGGAAAGGAAAGTTGAATTATTAAATTCGACTTGGATCTTTAGACACTTATTGAACTTGAATATTCCACCCCTAGTCACTACCACCACGCACCGTTGCTTGCTCGCGCGCTCTCGCAAAGCGATGTATTACGCGCGACGACGTAACATTATGCGTCGTCGTGCAAAAAAGTACGTAACGGGACCGGCATAGTGTCTGAATCGATTCGGACATTGTTGCAGGACGATCTATTTCCGCTGACGCTCGATTCCGCGATTACGGTCGCATGTAGATATAAGTTGATCGTGAATTCCGAAAGGAGGGCAAGGAACAGAGGGAACCGGGCGACGTATAGATCGCTACGTGTCCCATTCGACCTTGCAACGAGACAGAGAAAGAGATTCGTACGAGATTTCTTTTGCTTTTTACAAATCAGCGCTGAGAGAATATATATATATATATATTAGTATTTTTTATATTATTATTATTATTATTAATTTTAATTATATTATTTTTATATATAAGATATATAAAATAATATAATAATATCAATATATATATATATATATATATATATATATATTCACGAGCGTTCGAAGACCTTCCCCGTTCTTGCCCGAATCAAAAAATGATGACGGGGCGCGCGACGCCGCCACAGGGGATGCGAACGACGGTCTCCTTGGGAAACGCTCGAAGTGGTCGCGTCCTCCTGAGAATATAACGGGTCATTGCGATAGCAATGATGTGGACGTATTTCAGTGGGCAATTTAAAAGAACCGGACGATGTCGCGGGGGGGGCTGACGGATATAGACTCCGCCGCGGACGCGTGCCCGGAGTTCCGGGAGGGCGGAGCGGCTCGCGCTCATCAAATATTCAAGAGAATTGATTCCGGGGCGAGTTGCAGCAGCAGCAGTAGCAGGCATAATCTACGACTATTCGCGGCGATAATCGACGCTAATATATGTCTACAGAACCGCAAAACCTTTACAGTCTCTCGGCGTCAAGGATAATAGGCGTCAAGCATAAAGAAGGAAAAGAAGAAAAGAAAAATATCGAGCGACATTGCCATCGTCTAAAAAATTGTCGTATATTCGAGAGACATATTCCCAATATTATTTCTAAAATCCTTTTCGAAGACGATTTCTTCTTTTTTTTCAAACATTTCCTCTTGATTTTCGGAATTTGTTTGTGTGCAAAAAACGATCGTCAGATCGTCCTTTCGTGGCGCTGGATAATTTTCTTATCGCTGGATTTCACGGCAGTCTCACGTTTTTTTTTCAAGTCCAATGAAACGTAAAGCTACCTACTCACCCCGATTCGAACCGATGCAAGCACTTCGCCGACTGACGGGGGATGGAGAATCGTCAAGCGGATGGTCCTCGCATCCTCCGTGCAGTATTTCTCTTTCGAAATTGATAAATTCTGGTGTCGTACAATCCTCGCGGTGTTTTACGTACCGTTTGCGAATTGTAACGCAACACTATCACGCGCGCAAATTAACGGGATATTAATTCAATATCCTCCCTTGTCCGATTCACTACAATCCCGTGTCAATTTCTGCGAAAATCGTTTTACTCAATTGACCGCGACGGTTCTGTCCGAACTAATGACCGGTCGCCGAGGAACACTGGCACCGTCAACCACCATAGCACCATTCTACCGCCATCTTCTTACCTGTGCAAACGGTACCACTACGACAGGTACGGCAGGTGCGCGTACACGATCGCCCAGGGTTATCGATTACAGTCATTACCTCGCTCTGGCGAGGTTCGCTCTCGCGCGAGAAACGCGACGAGATAGTTCGGCCCAGGAAAAATCTAGATTTGCGACACGTAATCATTCCTATCTCGTCGCATCGCGTGAAACCTGTCGCGGTCTCGTTGCGAGAAAAAGATGCACGAATTCGGCATGCGGTCGAATTGCGATCTTTTCATTCCTTTTTTTTTTCAATCGATTTTTGTATTACATATTTTTTTATGTAAGAACGAATAATCGGATATGAAGGAAAGAAGCGTGATAATCAACCGAGTCCCCTAACGCATTCGCAACGGCAAAATTACACCTGGACCCGCAGCTTTTAAAACTTGCCGGTAGACGAGCCGCCACGTGGAAGATAAGAGGGATTCGCCGGTTATAAGGAGTCAAGCGTAAAAACTGCTTGGCGCACACCAAGCGAGGAGAAACACGGAGAGAAAGCTGCGAGTGTCGATGATTTATTTTCATTACATTACAGCACTCCTAACACTTGATACTCGTATTTAAATCTGTCCTAAGAAAATGCTCAAAAAACAGCAAATGCGGATGTACTCTAGATTTATCGTTTTGGCGACCAGTCCGCCGAGCACACTCCTGTAACGCTCCTTACAAAAGATTGGAACTCAGGACTTTAGGCAAGATACAATTATACGTATATAAAGGATGAACTGTAATTCATGACGCGAAAAAAGAACGATTATTTGTGTAGAAATTTAAAAAAATTTATTTAAGTTTAGAACGCTTTTTCTTTTTGAGATAGCGTCGTTTCTCGAGAAGAAATCAGATTTATAAGGCTGAATGCTGTTGATTTTGCTGATAACCGACAGTTGGAAAATTGTTCTTTGTAACATCTCGATGCAAGCAACATGGCATATTCTGTTGCACGTATCGTGCTATAATTCGCAATGAGACTTGAGGGAATTGTAGAATCCATACATGAATCCTATTGTTATCAACACTTACTAATACATATGGTAAAATAATAGATACTTGATAAATTTTTAAATCTGATTTTCTCAAAAAACAATTTTGTATACAAAAGGTTATATTTTTTCCGATTTATCTCTACATGAAGAATCGTTTCCTTTTCGTACCACAAATTACGATCCACTGTACAAGTACGTATATACACATATCCGCACACATACGCTGTCAGGACACGATGTGTATCTAGGATTGAACGAGTGACGAGAAAGGAAGCCGACGGAACAAGAAGAAAAAAGGACGTACACTCGTATGTGATCATCATTCGATATTTAATGGATGCCAGCTCGCCGACGCACATCCCAGATATTTTTTTCTATTGTGTATACGGTAGCTCCATGAGCACAAGAATACAAATTTTAAGTGAGACGACGACGCACGTCGATGAAAACAATCGTCAGTTTCGCTATCTACGCTAGATTGTTGGGAGTGCGATAATATCGTTCATACGGTATTCGGAGGGTGAAAGTCTGAAGAGGACTGCAAAAACCGAGGTACTATAACGTGTGACATGTCCTGCTGTCACCCCACCACTTCAATTACCGATTCTTATGGTTGATTAGTAGTGAACGGTGTCACTCCGTTATTAGCCATATTGTCCAGAACACCGCTGATGTACGCCGCGACGTCTATCGTCGCTTCTTCGGCTTGCCTGATGAACGGATGTTCCAGCAGTTTATTGTACTTCGGTCGCTGCGTCTCCTCCTTAATTAAGCTTAACAAACAATACAAAACCATTTTAATTCCAAAATGACGTTTTAGTTGTCTCGGCAGATAAGAAGACGTGAAGTTATTCTACCATGTATTCACAAAGTTCACAAAGTCCATAGTGAAGTGATTGCCGTTCTCATTGGGGGAAAGTCGTGGCGGATCACCTTGCACTACTTGATAAAGTTGTTCAAAGACGGAGTTCCACTTTGGATACGGGAAATATCCTGTAGCAACCTCCATCAGCGTAATACCTAATGACCACACGTCGCTCCGCACGTCGTAACCACGTGCACGTTGCGGATCTATCCTTTCCGGCTAAATAATTACAATTACAGGTGATACAAGCTATCTCGTTTCAGAGTTAATTAATTTCACCCACTGTAAAACTTACAGCCATGTATGGTCTACAACCAGCATCCCGAGTCCTCGCGATCGAGTCTACGAGCTGGCCAGATATACCGAAGTCGCACAATTTTATATTACCTCGACGATCCAATAAAATATTACTAGGTTTCACATCTCTATGAATTATTCTTAGCTTCTCCTTGAGGTAATTCAGCGCCTTCACAGTGGCCACTGTGATTTTGCCTAGAATACATTCCGGTATCCTCTCGTTTAATTTCTCATAGATGAACTTGTAAAACTTATCTAACGATGTGTCCATAAGTTCCATGCAAATCCAACAATCCCCCTGTGTACGAAAGGAGAAAATAATTCTAATTGTCTTGATCATTGATACCGTCAACGATATCGTCGAACTCTGTACATACCTCTTTAAACAAAGCCCCGTAAAATTGCACAATACATGGGCACTCGTTTGACTTCATCACAACTTCTAAATCCATTAACAGTTGCTTTTGTTCTCTTTCGTCCACGGTAGAGCGAATTCTCTGTAATATAATTAATACAATTAATCGAGAAATATAGATTCAACTATACAAACTATACAAACTATACAAATAACTTTTATCAGTTTTTTCGATTTATGATCTAATGCTTCGTGAACATTTCACTTCATCAGAGACAAGCAACCTGATACTGTAGATGAAGTAAACTGTGTATAGATGAAGTAAATGTTCACGAAATGTCGGATCATAAAACAATGTGGCTTCAACTCAGAAGTTACATATAATATTTGTGTATACTGTGAGAGCTGAATTAAATGTCGGATTTTACAAGTCCTATCAATTAATTTAAATAGAATTGAATGCACAAAAGTATCCAATCTAATCGCCTACCTTCACAGCCATAACGGTATTGCTTATCCTATGAATCATCTTATTTACAGTTCCAAATCCTCCTCTTCCTATTTCTCCAAGATCCTGCAGATCCTCGCTTGTGAAATCATACACCATGTCTGCAGATAACTGCAATTTACCAGTAGACTGCATAGACTGGCACATTCGTAGTTTGTCTCTACAATAAGCCCCGTTGTAATTTATCTCAAAAGAAATGTCTCCTTTTTGTTTCTAATTCCATACCTTGCCTTATCGGGAAGAAATTCTTGCTGCTGTAACATATTGCGAGGTCTGACTGGCAGCTTAGGTAGAGGTAAAGGCAGACTTGGGCGGGAGGATCTATTACGTCACGAATGAAAAAAAAAAGTCAATCTTATTATGACGGAAGTGACAAACACCTATGGGATATTACGTTGCTCGCTCACATTGGTGGACAAGCCGTGGCTCCTGTCGAATTCGATAACGAGGAATTTGTGGAATTGGCAAAAGACACATTATTGCCATGCGTTTGGAAACTAAGTTTCAGCTGTCTTCGCCTCTCTGTAACAGAACGCAACAGGATAAATGAGGGGACTGCTCTGACGTCTCCAGGGATCTTTCTCTCTTTCAGAGATCGTTCGCAACTCTCGAAACGTACCCGACATCTCGTTCTGAACGTCATTGTTTGTTCGAAAGTCCAAACGCGGAAAGTTGAAGGACCTGCCAGAACCTGCAACGTCAGGACTCGATTAGAAGGAATTTCCCCACCTCGCAAGTGAGATTCACGCGTCGCTCAGCTCGTGGAGGAGCTAGTCCTCGCGTCGCGGGACTCACGCCACACCGTGGCTGATCAGGTTAGGTTTTCCATGATCGCTCGCGGAACGCGTGAGCGACGATAACGTACCCTGACCGGTCTGACCGGACGACGAGTTGCCCTGATTCTCCGCCATTCCGGGCCTAGGCAAGGATCGCCCACGAGCCTCGCGTTTCGCGGCCACACAGCACCGTCAAAGGCGCTCCTCTCTAGGAGACCTTCTCGCAAGATCTCAGTCTGGCATATGCGTTACGCGGCACTCGCACCATTTATGCGGTCTCGCGCGATCCGGAAGCGACAACAGAGATCCCGTCACCTTTCCCGCGTTAACGTCCCGAGTCTCGATAACGTGCCGCCGAGTCGCGCCAAATCCGTTAATCCTCGCGCGAGATCTCACCGTAAACCCGTCACGAGTATTCGACCGCTCCGCAGCGGGAGCACATTCAGCTCACACATGCAACACACACACACACACAGTGTACGTACACATATACACTACGCTACGATACGCGTAGTACACAGGTGTTAACGACCAGTTTCCATGCGTATGTTTTTTTTATTGTTTTCATCAGGAATCTTTTGAAGAATTTTGAGAAATGTGAAAATTTAACCTAACCTCTGCAGAATTTAGAAAAATTATTGCTTAAAAGTCGAATAAAAAAGAATAGTTTTAATTTTAATCATTTTTAAATTTCTTCGAGCTTAATCCGCAGATTACGCATTCGCGATTGAAGATTGCAAAATGGAAATTGGAATTAGAGAATCTATTACTTTTGTTTTTAACAATTCTTCAAGGATTCTAAATTTTTACATTTCCCCTAAAATTTATGTAGACTTTGTATTCTTCCGGAAAATTAGATTAGATTAGAATTTTAATTCCAATTCTGTTCAGATTTAAAGATTGGATTGAAATTTGATCAATCAAAATAAAGAAAACTAATCTTAAGTTTGATAAACTTTGGTCAAATTTTAATTCAATCTTTAATTGTTTTTTTTGTTTGATTTATTGTATTGGTGGTGAGAGCCAATCAGAAGGTAGCCTTGAGTCGCGTAACCTATCACGCATCCCGATTGGCTCTCACCAAGCAGAAGAGGCGAACGCAGTCAATCCAGCACAGTGTGTTGCTAGCTTTAATCCTAGTCTGATACGGACTTAAAGAATATAAAGTGTAACGAGTGTAATGAGTGTAGATGCAGAGTACAGTAACATGAGATTGCTGTGAACTGTCGCTGTTGAAAGAATGGTTAATTTGTATTTATTTCGGCGTTTATTTATCGCCTCACCTGTGAATTTGTTAAACAGTGGATTGGCAAGGTACAATAGTAAAAACTTTATTATAAACTACAATTAGTCTTTTTAACAATTTCCAACAATTTTCAATTTCAACATTCTACAATTATTGTCCTGTATAATTTTTATTTTGCATTTAATGTTCATTTGCATTTAATGTTTCAATTTTTATTTTGCATTTAATGTTTCAATTTGTATTTATTGAATCATTTTAGATGTTATTTGACGAGTCTTAACAGAGGATACAGTGTCTTTCCACCCAGTTATGTTGAACCAACATATAGAAAGGAAGATCAAGATGCTCTGTTTCAAAGCGATGAAGCGAAACAGATCATGCATGTGAAAATAAAACCAGCATTAACAACGGACACATGTTCTGAATTTTATGATAAAAGAGTGCTGTGAGAACCATTTCAATTTTCCAATTTTCTTTAATGTAGACTGCTGTATCATCTAATTTATCCAATTATGTTCAGGAAATTTATTAATCTCCTCATGAAGAATGGAGATAAGAAATTGGCAACGAAATTGGTAACAACAACTTTTGAGACTGTGAAAAGGCTACAATTGGAGCGCTATCACAAGGCAACAACGAGCGAGGCAAAAGCTGAAATCGAATTGGATCCATTCTTAGTTTTCCATCGAGCTGTAGATAATTCTATACCGATTTTACAATTGAAGGGTTGCAGAAGAGGAGGAATCACTTATCAGGTATCATTAAATATATATTAATTATATAATTATGGTTAAAAAGACAATTTTTTCAGACAAGATAAAGGAATGATCTTTTTAGGTTCCTGTCCCAATTTCACCTACGATGGCACAGCACAAGGCTATGTTGTGGTTAATTCAAGCTGGAAAGGACAAAGACAGTGAACAGAGATTTTATGATGTACTAGCCAAAGAACTGATAGCAGCTTCTCAGAATCAGGTGTGTGAGCAATTATAATTTCTATTTCGCAATAGAAATATTTAATTGCTTCTACATCACGATATATTAGAACAAGAGAATACACATATTACAATAACATTCTATTGTCTCAGGGTCGTGTGATTAAATGGAAGCAAGAGTTGCACAAGAAATGCCAAGCAAATCGGGCTTATGCACACTTCAGATGGTAGAGATAGGTTTCATATATAAATAAAATAACTTTAAAACGTAATGACGCTTTATATATCTTATATAAGTTTAACAAAACTGTGTTAAACCATTCCCAGAATGTACCTAAAATTTGTATCGTCGACTATCCGTCCAAACTTCATATTTATCTTTAACTTTTGTCCTCTGTACTTTTGCGAGCAGAACATGATTTTTCTGTATAGAGGATCGGTGAGGCTGACCGGACTATCCGACATTGGGATGATTTCATTGAGAGGCATTTCTAAGTCTATCCTCTTTCCCCAGTAGTTTATGTAAGATAATATCGCTTTTTCTTCATCCAATTTCACGTATACATATCCTACAAGGTTGTTGCATAAAATTCCTAGAGTATGTAGCCACAATGTTATTATTATTTCTGTGAACAAAAAGGAGACATAGGAATCATAATTGTTTAAGAGAAATCGAAAGTAAATTTATAGGAATATTACCAGATGCTAACGATACAGTAGTTATATCCGAAGATAAAATACCAGACAGGTAAAGTCCAATGATCACAGGTGTGGCTGTTCCAGCAAGTATGGTAAATCGCCGTTTTGTAACATTTATACCACAAGCTTGCTTGATGAAAGGAAATATGTAGATTACTTTATAATCAGGAAACCTTTCGGAGACAATTTCCACCTGCTTCTTTTCATCTTTACTTGTGACATGACTCAATCTTGTGATGTTAAATCTAACGCTGTTCGGAGCACGGTATAAGGATCTTTTGCAAAGATTCAACAAGAGTCGAGGATACATTGGGCGCTATGTCATAATAAACTGAGAAATTGTAATAATAATCTTTTCTTTTCGACGGTTGGCGAAGAAATCTCCCATTAAATTATATAACATCCATTTGATTGTGTTCAACTATATATCTAATTAGTCTTTAGATTATTACTTTGTGTCTTCTCTTGTGAACTTTAATTAATATCTCACTTCGCAGAGCAGAGCGACTTTTTTCTACCAGATTCTTTAGTTTTGTGCAAAAACGCATCGATTGAGCCCAATTTTATAGTTTTGTGTTGATGTAGTGATTCTGAAAAATTACCGTGTCTTCTTAATGAAATTATATATTATATTCGATTTAAACCAGTTCTTCTTTTTCTTCTTTATTATTAGCTCAAGTCGTATCAGCTAGAGACACTTTCTCTACCAATAATGGTAATCATCAATAGAGGTTAGGTTATATACAAAACGAGATCAGTGAAGAAAGCTCGAGCACTCCTGTGCAAGAACGACCGTGAAACATATTTTTTTCATTATCACTATGTTATATTTCCTTCATTCGAAATAAAAAACATTCGTATACGCGAATATACACTTTGAAGGAAAAGGCAAAGGCGAAGATTGCAAGAAAGTACAGAAAGTGCAGTTATAATGAACAGATGTGTAATTCCATTGCGCGGGCGTTCACTTTTTTCAAGTTATTATTTTTCTTTTTACTCTTTTTTTAAGTCATTTTTATCTTCTTTATGCATGGATCATTATGCAAAATATAACCTAATTATTTATTCTGTTAAATCTATCTCATTCTAATTGTATTCGTTTTCTTCCTTTTCTTTTTTCTTTTTTCGTATACATGTACAGATTTCAAAATAGTAAAGTGTAACAAAATGCGACTTTTATTTCTTGCTTTTTCAACAAACATTCAATTTTACCGTTGCATCTTAGGTTTTTATTAAAGTATATATACATATGTACATATAATTGCTACGTAAATATGCATTTCTAGCAAACTAACCAACTAACGGTAACATCACATACAATAATTCGAGGATTGAGAATCTTTAATTTTATCTAGGATATTTTCCAAGAAATGGAAACCTAAAAAACTAAATGAAGATGTCAACAAAACTGTCTGTGATACAGGTTTGTTCTTTGCCATTAAGATCTTTCTTTGTACTGTATCAGATTAGTGTACCAATCTTTTTCTCTTTAGCATCTGATGATATATCTATTTCATTTTTAATGCAAGAAGCATAGTAAAATATCGTGCGCTTCTTTCTCCGTAGGAAAAAGATCGCCTCCATTGGTGATTGGTTGATCGGTCGGAGGAGAGAGAGAGAGAGAGAGAGAGAGAGAGAGAGAGATACAGGGTGGCACATAAAATCGGTCCCTAACGCAAAATACAGTACTCCACTTGCTGCTATCAGTATATGTTTTGAAGTATATTTTTCTCTTTCCTCCTTTATTAAAAGAAAGGAAAAGAGGAATGTTTCAAAGCATTTGTGTATTAAGCGGACCGCAGCTAAAGTTATACAGAAAAAAATGCTGATAAACGTGCAAATGATTAAAATTAAAGGATCGCTTATTTACCAAATATCACTCAGACGTACAGCACATTCCCAGTGAGCATTATTGAGATGATGAGGTCTTTAAAAAGGCTTTTTGAAGACCTCATTAATTTCTTTTGAATGTTATCTTTATGTCTTTCAGAATACCTTTTTACGATGTCTACTTGCAGATGTCTCTAGAATCTGTAGTAAATGATCTCTTAAGCCTGCGGCACACGATACGATTTTTCGTACTAGATTGCTTACGAGAACCAATTAGGATTAAGCTTTAAATCACTTAATCTAAAATTCTGCATCCTTATTGGCTCTCGTAAATCAGTACGAAAAATCGTACCGTGTGCCGCAGGCTTTATACAGCAGTACTAAAGCACTATAAACGTGAGTATTCTAGTCTGTGCCATTTTTATCCCATTCCCCCACTCCTTGCCCTCTCGCCCCTTTCTCGCTAAGCTGAGAAGTTTATGGTGATTAGGTTATGTCTTCTAAGCTGCTCGAACTTTGTAGCTCCGTTCATATTCTAAAATCATCTAAATACTATTATAATATTGCTGCAGGATCTGCGAGGAGTTAAATGTATATCATTTGAAGAAAAAATTGAAATTTATTATTTGCGAGTGGGGGAATGGGATAAAAATGGCGCAGACTAGAATACCTGTATTTTTAGTGCTCTAGCAGTACAAGTAAACATCATAACCTATGTGAAACATTTTTATTACAAATTTTTGTGTAGTAGAGAAGAGATTTGGAAATAGACGAAAAAAATAGATAAAAAGAGAAAGGAGCAGGTGAACTTAATATATTGTAAAATAGTTTCAAAGTCGATTTAAATTGATTAAACTTTTAAAGAGACAACCTCAAAAATTAATAAAATTATTTCTGTATTCTCTAAACTAAAGTATTGTTACAATTGCGGAAATATTTGTGACTATGTAGATTCTGTATTTATAATAAAAAACTTATATACATACAATATTGTATCATATTTCTTTTTTTATGTAATAAAATACGTAAGAATATAAATGCTATAAATAACAATTCTTAATATTAACATTTTCATGACATTTATAAGAAGTCAGATTCTAATATTCTTTTGGATATCATTTATATGATGTCTTTTTCTCCTCTAAAATTGACGCATTAGAGGACTTATTGACATTATTATGTTATAACTAAATTTAAAATTATATATGTAATGTAATTATACATTATTACTTATATATTTAAAACTATATCTTTATTAAATTCTAAATTTAATGCACTATCTCTGCCAAAGTAATAAAATTATTATTTTACTTATTATAATTCATAAAAATTATTTTTAAAATAAAGTCTTTTCTTACAAATATTAAAAAAAATTTTATACAGATAGAAATCGATCTGGCTTACACCGATCTAAACTCAAATCATGTAAGATTCTAAAAGTCGAACAGACTTAAATATTAAACTTTTTCATCTAATTTTTATCTTAATTCAACATCATCGCAAACATTTTTATTAATATAAACTCTCTAAAAATATTACCCTTTCTTAATAAATATATTAAGATGGTGTTGTCGGACATCCAATTCTCAAACTTGAATACTTCAAGAACTCTTTTTGATCACATAATGCTCACTGGGTTATTATCAAACAAAACTGTGCACCTCATGTTTTACGCGCGCCACCCTGTATATCGCGTTTCCCAGGCGACGGAGAAAAAGGTGGGATGAAAAGAGGAAAGGGAGCGAGAGCGGTCCGTGACTGGCGCGCATGCGCGGTGATTCTCGTCGTTGGACTGGCATCACTGTATCCCGGACGCCTCCGTCCGTTAGCCATGTTTTATGCTCAGATACGGTCGGCGTGTTGCTTGTGCTCGTGCGAAAATGCGTCCCGCGGACGCGAGAGCCGATCTGTCGTGTGAACGGCCGCGACGACGGTAAGGCGGGCCCCGTGCGACGGCGACGGCGACGGCGAGGTGGCATGCACCCGCACCTCCGGCTCGCACATCGCGCGCGCGTGTAACGGCGGTGGTCGTCTCTCCTCGGTGGCGGCGGCGGTGAGATCCCGCGGGGGAGTTTACTGATCCCGAGGCCTTTACTCTCGGCGGCGACGGCGGCGTGCGTGTGGACAAACCTGCTACCGACCCAATGGAGCCGCGTCCTCTCGCCGTCTTGCTGGCTTTGTTGTTGACAGCGCTCGCACGAGGTGAGTTCCCTCCCTTCCCTCTCCGTTTCTTTTTTTTCTTTCTTGCCCGTTCGTCCCGGCGTCGTTTGTCCTCGACGTGTATGACGGTTCCGTGTCGCGATTCCGTGTCCTCGCTTGTCACGCGCGAGAAATTCTCGAACTGTATTTTACAACCATAATGATAACGTGTGTCACTATCCGTAGTGGATCCTTGACAGACCTCTGACTGGCGTTGCGACCTCAAAGGTCAGAAATCTACGAAGAAGGGGAAAAAGAATCTTCTACTGTTCTCGCCGTTTTACCATCCCCGAGGGATTCCCGAAGAACTCCCAGACAGACCAACTTGACAGATCCAACTTGAAGGATCGCTCAATGTCCATTTCTCTTCCAATGTAGATTAGCTTTGATCTCGGCGTCTGACGTTTCATTCTGTTTCTTAGTTCTAAGCATTAGAGAGAGAGGTACAAAGTAAAGTGAACCGAGATTAAAGTAACTCTGCATCGATTAACTTTAATCGCATCGAAATGGGCATGAAGGAATTGAATTTAACGCGAGAACGCCTGTCTGACGAGAGAACGCTGCCCGCCCGTTTCTCTCGCACCGTTTCCTCGCTCGTTTTATCGTCTGAAATTTCAATCGGGCCTTTCGGCGAAATTTCCGCGCGGACGCGTCCTCACGAAAGAGAGCAGCTCGCAGGGAGAACGATCGACCTGTCAACGGCGACGGTGATGCTGGAAGCGTTGATTCGTATTCCCGGCTGCCGGCGACAATAAATAGAATAGGATCAATAGCAGTTGAAAATAAACGCGACGATCCTTGTTTCGGCTCTGCCGCATATTACACGTCTTGCATCTGGTGCAGCCGAGGCCGGTGTAGGCGAGTAGAGAGAAAAAAGCAAGGGAGGAGGAAGTGGAGGAGGCAAAGGGGGAGGTAACAAAGTGTACGGAGGGCATGTAACTGATGCCGAACGGATACAGAAAGGTTCAAAGGTTCGCCAATTTTCATTCCTTTCGTTCCCGACTGTGAAAGAGTCCGCGTCCGTTTCGCAATTCTAGCTTTCGTCTTCAATTTATCCCGTGCTTCTTCCTCCCGTGCACGTTAATTTTGTTCGTTTTAGACGCGACCGAGAAGAAACTCGTTAATGGTTTGACGGTGGAAAACCGAAGCGAGAGTCTACGGTTGCAGTCTCGTTCGATTCGCTCATTCGTTTTTCTCATCACTGAATCATCTCTTTTTCTTTTTTTATTCTCTTATTCGTACGTACCGTTTGTATCTTGACCGCTCTTTGATATTTTTTTTTCTTTAAACAAGCTCTTCTCGGATTGTAATCGTGATTTGAAAAAGTCAGTTCTTTTATAGCTTTGAGGAAATTGTAATTTTCTTTGTTTTAATTACGACCGAGTCCATTCACTTGTGATAAGATTAAGGAAAATTGTGAAATTCAATGGAAAATTATAAAAATTGATTCGACGATTCTTTTTCTAAGAAGAAGGTACATGAAAAAAAAATGATTTTACAAAAGAGAATTTCAAAGCTTTCGATTGCTTATAATTAACGATTTATCTTTCTTCTCTATTTCAAATCAAGTAGAAAGTGCTATAATAGACGTGTGACAGATCAAATACGAATTTTAAACAACTTTCTTAATACAGTAAATTATCTTTTTATTATCTACTTCTAACCATTTAGATCGCGAAATATTATATGCACAACCTCATTTTTTTAGACACTTGGACTATGTCTAAAATTTGTTTTATGCAGCAAAATGTGTAGGAGAATTAATCTACGTTTTTCAAATAATCAATAAATATTGATATTTTCGTTATGTAGTGGTTTGAAGTAAACACTCACTCTTAATTGGATCAGTGAAATGAGAAAGCTCAGAAGTTGGTTAGCACTTTCATGAAGTTCAGAAAAATATTGAGGAGCGTATTGCATAAGTATCGAATTCTCCGTTCGCCTTTGCACAGCTTTCTAAGAATTCGTCTCTCGTCGAGTTCCGAATCGATTTGTCGCGCCTTGCCTTTGATAATGTCTTTAATATTCGTAAGGGACGCGTACCGTCTATTCAGATTACGTAATGTATAACTCACTATCAGACTTATGAGAAACGTTTCTCCTTTATTTCTCTCTAATCTTGAACTTCCTACGTGAGTTTTCTTCTCATTTCTCGTTTCGAAAGCGACGGAAATCGCAGCACGTTGTCTCATCCCTGTAACACTTCCTCGTTCATATTCATCTTGCTTATGAAAGTTACGTGATGTTCCGCAAAGATTTTCGCAAAGCCGAAAAGTGTATGATCAAAATGCATCACGCGATACAACGTGATAACAATGTGATAACGCAATGTGATAACTCTTCTCGCGAGGTATTTTCTAGAATCGTTGGAGAAAAAAACGAGTTACGTTGCTCCTGTTTATCAGAGGTACAAATTCGCATGATTCGATCGTGCATTTATGCTTATGTCCGACGCGCGGAGAAGAAAATCGAGTTGAGAGACTCTGCGCAATGGGGTGACTATTATTGATGCAGAGAGGAGAAAAAGAGAAAGAGATGAAGGAGGAAAAGGGAGAAAAAAGAACCGGGGGTGGCGAAAGAGAAGATTACGCCGACGAGAACGTTGGGGTGACTAGTTTCGAGATGTACTTTCCCATTGCGATGCCAGTCTCTGGAGAATTAATTCGCGGAATTAAATTGACACCTTGTTTACAGTTTAATGGTTACGAAATTAAATAAAGTTTGACTTAATGAACTTATCTGTCTATCCGGATTCTTATTTATCTCTTAATATATACGATACAAAAAGATAATTCACTTAATCCGATCCGTAATTAATAGAGTGGAACAACTTTGATATCATAATTCTTTTAGTTTTGTTTTCTTGATCGTATGATATAAAAGTTATGATCTTATGAGGCTTTTGATTTTTTATTATAGATTATTGATTTATATATGTATGATATGTATAATTATACATATGTATAGATAAATAATATAGATAAGTATCTCAATTTGAAAATGATTACACATATATATTGGGTTGATACATAATTATCCGTCGTTTATGTAGGCACGTTTTTTTAAGTGAAAATTGGCGTTTTGTTTACTTTTGTTTTATAAAAATATTCTTCTATGTTTAGGTGATAAAAATGCGTGTCGAAAATCATATTCATATTCTGTTAAATTTTTATGTCTTTTTTCATAATAAATATTGTTTAAAAAACGGCGGATAATTATGCATCAACCCAATATATATACATATATACATATATATTAATATATATATATATATACTTATATTTTTTTTGCATGCATATATACACACAGCATTCAGAATGCACTGGATTATTATTATTCTACAAAATTTTCAATTAATTAAAATCAAGTTACTCTAAATACGCTGTACGATTATATATATATATATATATATATATATATATATATATATATATATATATACACATACATGTATTATACATATATATTATAGAATCTAATATTAGATTCTATGATAATATGTAATATACCCGCTTAAAGACAAATCGCCGTAGACCTACAAATAAAACTAAAAACAGCGGCAGTGTCCTTCGGTACGTGTCGGAGATATAAATTGACATCGTCCGGATTCGGGACGGAGATGGGACTCCTCTTATTGTTCCGAGTTCGCACCCAGTCGTCTCGTAAGGATTCATTGAGGTTTGTGGCGGCGGGGGCGGAGAACGGAGCGAAACATTCCGCGCGCCCAGCGTTTGTACGATTTATCGCGCTCGCGAATCGCGCGCAGTAAACATCCGAACTCTCGGCCGTCCGTGATGCCTATCTTGGCGATACCAGTCTCTCGCGCATTCGAGCGTCGAGGTCTACGAGAGAGACCCACGAATCGAACCCACGATTCTCTTTCTGCGCTCTACATAATCTCGCACCGCCGTTTAATGACGATTGTATGATTTGTAGACGTTGCTTTCCCAACTGGAAATGCTATTAGCTAGTGAAAAAGAATCTTATATATTTAAAAATTAATAAATTAAAGCAGCTGTATTTAATCACGTTGTATATATTCACGCATCAATAAGCCGCTTTGTACGCTTAATGCCTATTTTTATATTATTTTCTTAATTTCATTGTCGAAATCCTTTTTATTTATTCTTCAATTTAAACTAGGCTTTTTCGCCAAGTAGTGTGCTACAATAAAATTTGTCACATTTGTATATTTCAATTTTAAATTATCACATTTGATTATATTTGATTATGTTTCAAATAATTATGGTAATACTAATTATTATTACCTATTTATAATAGTTATTAGTCTTTCGCATATATTAATACGCATATTAGCATATATTAGTTTGTTTCCGAATGAAAGATTCATAGAACAATAACTCTTCTAATAATTTATTCACACTTATTCGCTTGATATTTATGTGTGAAACGATTATGAGAAGTTTGTAACAAATGATCGGAAGGTCGAACGTTCGTTTCCTAGTGTCAAATCAATTCCCTTGTATTCACGCTTTAGACTTTGTTCTTTAAAAATTTTTTCTTGTAACGATTTGTAACGCGATTAAAGCGGCTTGCGTTAAAAAGGCGGTTGCGAGAAATCGTTCGCCACGACAAAGCATCGGAGATATTGCCCAGGTTTCGAAATTCGACACGGAAACTCATCTCGCTCGAACGAGACGCTCTTTAGATTTCCTTCGCCTGGCTTTGTGTACCTATTGCTTTTTCGCGCGCGTTCGAGATCGTTTCGACCTGCGATCGTAGTGGTATCGGTGAAAGCTACGGCCTGTTTCGCGAATTATTTCACCGGGGACTGCACACGCGCACGCTTATTGTTAGTGTAAAATGTTGAATTACATGATATTCGTAATATATTACCGTTTCTTTGTCACGTTTCACCACCTTCATACTAATAATAATAAATCTTTGTCGTCGCTTTTTGGTGGTGATATCTTATTCGGAGTAACATTGACCTGGATCTGCAAAACAAGTAAAATAATTGGCTTTCGAAAAGAAATTTGTTTTTCTCTTAGCAACGTTTATGCAAAATTGTGTAAACTTTTACGACTATTAATGATACTACCTTACTTAGATTTTACTCAGATTCTGAACTTTTCAGGAAAAAACACATGTGTCCAAGCACTTGTCATAATTTTTAACAGGATTATAAATAAAAATTGTATAACCGGACTTATCAGATCCAAAATCTGTACTGAAATATTTTCAGGCAGGACAAGGATATATTTTCAATGCTATTATCAAGAATAACATGGGATATTAATATGTGAGATAACCACAGTTTTTTCTGTCCATAAATTTATATTTACTAAATTTCACTTACAGTTGTATAAAGATATATACCAAATTTTATACTTATATTAATATATACGAAGCTCTTTTTATTTTTATGTTTTTTACACTTTTACATTTATATTTTTATTAAATCTAATTCTAGTATTAAAAGTGTTTCTGCGTTAATTATTATTATTTTTTAAATACTTCAGAATTATCTATTATCCCGAAATAATCTATTGTTATTACGCTTCCTCATGATTCTACAAAATGTTCTTGCTCGAAGAAGTCACAATGTGATATTATTGATATTCTGCTTTGACCAGTGTTCAATTAATCCGGTTGATCCAGGGTTGTGAAATTTTCAACAACGATAGGGGTTCTTGGGACTGTTTGTTGTTCAAATAAACCTGTTATCCCCGCCGTGAGAGAACTTGTCCTGCCGACGTACACCGCAGAATAATTATGAGAGCCGTACAAATAGAACGTTATAAACTAAACAGTACACAATAGTGCCGATGTCTGATCCCCGTCCGTCCGCCCGTCCCTTTCTGCTGGATCTATACAATGATCCTGCGCTACGGGTTTACGATTCTACCTGCATAACAACGGCGTGCGAGGTGTCTTACCTACCTGTTTCATATTCATAATAAATATTTAGATTTTGCAGAATAAATAAATTATTATTGAATATTTTTACACCTACTTGTTTTTAAAGAAAATAATTATAATTGTTACAATTGAAGTTAATTGTTTTAATTAACTCGTTAATTAAATTGTTTGTAATTGTAACAATAACAAAAATAAGTTGCAATGAAAAATGAAACACGTTATTAACATAAATTATAATTATATATATATATATATATATTACATTGTATATTACATGATATAATTATATACCGTAACAATATAATAAAAATAATATTTTATTTATAACTTGTTTATAATTATAATATCAATTTTAATAACTTGTTTTATTTTTCATTGTAACTTATTTTATTATTATTGTTACTATATATATATATATATATATATATATATATATATATATATATATATATAATGATATATATAAAATATCTGTGATATCCATGGAATGTCTCAGAGATTTATATTCTATTCTATTTCGTAATATCTCCAAATGTCACAACAAAATTCGCGAACTATCATTGAATTTCTATGTGACAATTATTTCGTCATACAGATATTTCCGAATTATCGAGACGTTGAAAAAAAAAAATTACATATGGTGCACAAACACGTCATGTGTAAATCTAGCACCAGGACGCGTGTTGCCGAACGCACGATATGTCGTAACGACAACGACACACCACCGATCGGCGCCCACGCGGTTTGCATGCCGGAATCCCGCGTGTGCACACACACTAAATCGCGATCGCTTTAACCCCTAAACGCATTACGCGCGGGTCATACGAGATATCTGTCGTGTTTCGCAAATCGGAACGCAAATCGCGAACGGATCGCGAGCTATCCCATTTCCGCGTTCTTTCACAGAATGCCCGTTCTCATGCAAGTCGTGTATTATTTAGTTTTAGTTTAGATTAAATATTTTACTAGTAATTCGAATCTTTTGGCGTGATTTCGAATCTATAGTTATTATTTATGGTTATTAAAAAAATAAAAGCAATTCTTTCAAATAGAACGAGATGGGGTTCTCTCGAAAAACAGAAGTCTTACTTTTAAGTGAACTCGAATCTGGATTAAATATGTTCAGATTTTTTTTCTATGAGTATTTTATTAGAAATTTCCCTGAGAGGAAATTTTCAGAGAACTTCTTTTTGTGTAATATGTTTTTGGGTGAATTGTTAATAAAAGATTTTACGTGTATAAATTTAAAGTTCCGAGAAATAGCGATCTGCAAATCCGACCTCACGGAATGCTCCTCTGAGAACTCGGGGCTGTAAACTTCACCGAGGATTTCCACGAAGAGGAACGTGACGAAACTTTCGCGGAGTACATCTTCGTATTATCACGAATCGTCCATAGAACTCTCGTGAAAGCTCCTGACGACCGGGGAGAGGGAAAAGCCAGACCCAGGCGACTGCGGAAGCGACGAGCGGGAAAGAGATATTTGTCGAATACTTTACTTATCGATCGCGAGCGACATGATTAGAGAACGTTGTCCGTCTTCTTCGAAGGATGACGAAGAAGGTCCGACATCGTTCAATCGAGTTAATTGATCCTCACTAAAGGGAACATCGCGACGTTCTTCCGACCCCTTCTCCTTCCCCTCGCTCATTATTCTTGTGTCGAGATTTACAAGACACCCTGTAGATGCCTGACTCGCACGCGCCGCGTACCTTGCCTTCCTTCACGGTCTGTTCGTCACATGTCGAGTACTTTTACCGCACTTTTTCAACATTCTCTCCCCTGACTGGGGCACGAGAAGGGGATGGGAGAGGCGGGGAGGAGAACACGCGGCGCCTGTCGTCAGAGTTTTGCGTGCATATTAATCCTCGTCGTGAGAAAAATCCCTGAGATTTATCGTCGCGTAAAAATTCGGGCGGCGAGCACTACGCGAACGCGAACGCGTTTAAATGCGTGGCAACCCTTTCCCCCTTCCCTCTTTCTCCAAACGCGAGAGGAATTCGCTATTCTCGTCATATCTCGTTTCCTTTGTTTTTATCATTTTCCTTCACTTTGTCATCTATTTTCTGGTTTTCCCTTCTGTTGTTTGTATAAATTTTGATAAATGATGTTGTACGTTAGATAAATTATTGTAAAAAAAAAACGCAGTTAAATAATTTTTTAGTTTTATGTTCTTTTAACATTGGACGACGGTTATTTGAGAGATATATCACGCAGCATTCCGTTTCTCCAATGTGTTTTCTCACATTTTTCTAGCGTTAACATTTGTTCGTTGCGTAACAGGCAGATAATGCTATCTACTCGCGCCGTTTACTCGCGAAAAAGTACGCCGCTGTCGTTTACGGAAAATCTACAGAGGCGTGAAAAGCCACGGCTCTATCTTGTCGATATCTCGCTGCTAACGGCCGGCGTGTCAACTATACGCGACGAGCACGACTTTTGCGACGATCGGGCGGAAACAAAAATTTAAAATTGATAACGAATCTTGTCTGTCCATAAAACCGTGCGATACGTAATAAAACTCGGCGGCGATAACGGCTTCTCCACCTATATCGCACACCATTCGTGTGTCGTTAAAATTAAAACGCGAAACATCGCGCACACGCCGCTTAGTCAGTTCATTATTCACATTTATATTTATTATAGTGCTCTTCAGCATTACAAACGGGGAATTTTCGAGAAAGGAAAATTGCCAGTAGGTGTCGCGTAGAATAGAAATTGCGAGGAAAATAACAATTTCTCGTAGATATCTTCTTAGCTGTTAATCGGCTTCTTAATTAGTTTTATATAATTGCATCTTCGCACTTGGCGTGTCACTTCGAATCGTTAAAATTTATTAGCTTACAGTCGCGTGCGCAACACACATACACACACGCATACGACATACAAGCGAACGTATTTGTACCGAACACCCGGTGCATCGGTTGCAAGGTGCGGTGATCGCGCGAGCGATGCATTTACCCCGTATATACAATACACACACCGTAATAGTTCACTCGATCTATTTCAGTATCCCGTGCGGTAGGTTGTCGCTTGTACTCGTAAATCAAACGGTACAGCAAGCCGAATAGTTTATTTTCCTTTCGAGCGCGCATTGCAGACATCGCAACGCCGAATCGTTCCTTCCTTCCTTCCTTCCTTCTTTTTTTCCCTTCTTTTTCTTGGGAAAAGCTGTCGGATTCTTGACCGGCGAAGCACAGGTCGTAAGAATGACAGAGGCAGTCCCTGAACTTCGAACGTACACAGAGGTCGTGAGAGAATGAAACAAAACGAAATAAAAAAAAACAGAATATATCTCGATATATTATATTTTTTATCATATTCTAATTTTTTAGACTATTAAGATTAATATCGCGTATGACATTTTAAATAAATTTATTACAGTTTAGTAAATCGTATCGTTAATAATATAGTTTAGTAAATTTTATGACAAATAATAATATTATTCAAATATTATTTAATAATAATAAAATTATGAAAATAAAAAGGAAGAGGAAATGAGATAAAAAGTCCCTGAAAAGACGCTCGAGAAATTTTATAACAAATTGAAAATAAAAAGGAAAGAAAATTAAGAAGAAATGAGATAAAAAGTCCTTTAAAAGACGCTCAATAAAGTGTTTTCGGTTATATTATTTGTCTAATTGTCAATAAATCTAATTAATAAAATTAAAATTCTAAAGAAGTATTAAGTCTCACGGAAGGTTCACTCGTAGGAAAACGTATGCTATTGCGACCGTTGAATTTATCGGAAATTATTGTCACGTCTCGCTATTATAATCACTTCCGTTGACCAGTAGTACATGCTAAAGAGATTGATGAATGTTGACAGATACTATTTCTAATTTCGCTTTCTAATGCGTTTTGCCGGCGGCTCTATTCGATTTGCGATGGATATTTTACATCTCGGAAATCAGTGTATCTTTATTACGCTGTCACACGAATGACGTAAAGTTATACATATTTTACCGTTATTCTACTCTGCACCGTCGTAATTCTTCAGCTCTACTATTTTTCGTTCTACTATTTTTTTTCGTCTACGTTTCATACCTTTCTCCATACTTAATCTTCATACTCGCTGATTGGCTTACGACCAATTCCATTATAACAAAATTCGCGCAATATTTCGTTATTCGGTATTCCCACGTTAATAATAATCGCGATCGGTCGATCGAAGAATTTTTGATTTTTCCGTTAATTTTTCCGCCGACACGATGGAAAATGCGTTTGATCGATGCGGATAGGGTCATCCACGGGGACCTCCTTTCGCACTCACTCTTGCATCGAAGGTGACAGACCACCGTGAGCGTGAAACTGTAACCCAATAACCGCTGCCAGTGACGCTCAATCGGCGATTGATGTGGTGAGAGCGACAGGATCTCGGAGGGCTTCTATCACCGATGACTGCGCGCGGTTACGGGAAATTGTTCACCAATCGGAGCCGTAATCCAATAATCCAGTCTCAATTGGCGATCGAGCGCGGCCAGTATTCCATGGAACTCAGTTATTTTACAGCGAGGGAAAAAATGTTCTACTTTTTGTTTTGAGGTCGCGAATAAAAAATTCTCTCTCACGTACGACCGACGGCGGTTTCGCGAAAAATCGATCGCGAATTCATCGAAATCGACACATCGGTTTTGTTCCTTGTGCCCTTTTCTGGAGAACGCGCCCCGCTTAATCGGCGCCACGCTAATCGGAGATTATTACCGATTATTCTGCAATTACCGTTACCGTTATAATCGGTAATTCGACCTGTTACTCGTCATTTAAACCGCGTTAAACCACCAAGGCTCCGTTTTTTCTCGCCGCAATGTCTGCCTTCCGCAAAAACATTCGTCCCGCCGACATTCGTTAGATAAGAGTAACGAAATCCGAGTATCGCGGATGTCGGCGCGATAATCAATTAATCGGTATCATTTTCCCGGTGACGAACGGCGTTAATTCGAATCGAAAGGTTCGCGGAATCGAGGGTAGCCTCTAGAGATATCACGAGCAAAGCGGAATTTCTCACGATATTCCGAGATCGCGCGAGAAAGGAAAGAAATAATCTAATGCTTTAAACGCGCTGCTTGAACCTCGACCCTGAGTCTAGCGCATTACCGGAAAAATGATGTGATGCGTATGCATTCCGTTTTTCCGACGACGTCGGCTCTTTTATGATCATCAGCTTCGCTCATATTCCGAGACATTCTCGGAGCGCGGAACGTTCCGCGGCAGTATTTTACGCGTTACATTCCAAATACCGAAGATGATAATGACGTACGCGCCTTGAGCGTTTAAAATCCTAAATACGCGGCATCGCCGGGATGTAAAGGAGAGGAAGAAAAAAGAAGCAGCAATTAGAAGTCTTTTCCTCCCGTGGAAACCGGGACCTGAATACTCCGGGCATTTTTGCTTCAGAGGACCAAAGAGTAGTGATGGGATTAAGTGTCTTGCAAGTAGGTTCGAATCCGTTGAGTTTCGAACCTCACTTCGAAAAATCAAAACAATAGTGTACTCGAGCCTGGATGGAATGAGTTCGAACTCGCGAATACCTCGAAGAACGTGTTACTTTCAAGTAGATTTGAACCTGGATTAAATATGTTCAAATCTTTTATGAGTACTTTACCAAAAATGTGTGTTAATTAAACGGGATTCGATTACTTCGCAAATACAATGAACATCATTTTGTAATCCAAGAAATTTGATTATTGGAGTTGACTCGGATTTTTTTTTCTACGTATTGAACTTGATCCCATCCCTAGTTCGCGAGTGCCTTTCAGAATCTGCCACAGTTAAGGTGGAATATCGAAATAATATCTCGCCGTACGTTTTCAACGTTTAGGAAAAGTTCGCGCGGTAGATGGTCCGCCAGCAGAATTCCAATTTCGTCACGCGTCGTTCGAGGCGATTTCAAAGCGCGATAGAATAAATAAAACGTCCGTATTATCGACCTTGGCTTCTTCCTACATCGCGATAGAAGGGAAATCACATTTTATGCTTTTTTGTATATAAATTTTCGGAGGAGCTTTCAGGAGGGTTCTTTTGAAGTGCTTTCAATCGTTGAAATTCACAAGAAAACTTTTGCGCTTCTACAAAAAGCTTCTGCTGTACAAAAATCAACGACCGGAAGAAGAAATCGAAGAAACCGTTATTAAAAGTTGTTTTGCGCACAGAAAAATATTTTATTTCTCTTAATATTTTTTACCTTTCTTTGACTTTTTTTTCAATTAAAAGTCAATTTTTTCTTACGAAACGAAAACGTCAAGAGAATAGTAATAATAATATATAACCACAAAAACATAGGTATATAAATAAATTTTATTATTAAAATAAATAAAAAATTATACATATTGTATGTATATTGTGTAATATATATATATATATATATATATACATATATGCTCCATTATTATAACTCTTAACAGCTGAATATTTCGGAAACCAAACCCGTGAGAGAAAATTTTTAAACAAAAAGTTGTTTGGTTTCAAGGGACACATAAGATGGTACCATTGGTTTGACCTTGAAGAATTATTTGAAAGTCACATAAAAATTACCTCAATTTTTAAATGGCATTCTATTTTTATTACATATTCTTGTAGCTTATCTCGAGAGCTTTCAAAACACTATAATAAAGTATTTTTATTAAGTATTTTCCGAGTTATAAGGGTTGAAATAATTTCTTAATTTTACATAAACTATAAAATATCTCGTAAAATATTCACCTTTTGATGACCTTACCTCAATACTTTTATGCACAGAATGATGAGAGGAATCAATTGGTGTAAAGAAAACACATAGTTGTTGTTAACAAAAAGTA